>JAAEAF010009790.1:0-42960 GCA_011037195.1 Triatoma infestans
AAATAAATTATTTCAGAACCGTTATCGTTTAACGGTAACACGACCGCAACTGATAAGATTTTCCTCAAAAATCCAACTGAAAAGTATGAGGTCACTAAATTTTATTTTTATTTTTTTCAGTTTTTCGCGATCTTCTCAATACAACCCAAAATGCCTATCACTTTTATTTGAAACGTTTTCTCAGGAAAATTTCTTTTTGAGGGTTATGAGTGAGGAATCTGTATCGTTTAATTCCCAAAAGTTATTCGGGCTTATTTATTTAATATTGGCGCTATCTTTTGGATTTAAATGTAATTAGTTGAACACTTGGAGGATTACCTTGGATAGGTATATGTATTGGAATCAGATGTCTTGAAGAGGGATTTGATGTGATGAATAGGTGGATGTTAGTTACGAGATTTTTAGAGAGTTGTTACTCGAAATACGAACTACTAAATTTACAAAAATAGACTATATTTTAACAATAATTTAAGTGTCTGAAATAGATAAAACTACAATTAATTTAAAGTGATTGAAATAGTAACTAAGATGCACAACTGTAAATGATTAATGAAATGACTAATAAATATATGTTTAACCCTTGAATAGGGACGCGCTTGCGAAACTGACGTGTAACTGATGAAGGTTGATAACTTGTAGATAACTGATGTAGAACTGATCCCCTCCTACAGTAAGGCGAAGTTTATATTGGTATTACTCACACATTGACAGGCGTGTAATTACGAGCCACACTAAAACATCTCTTACAGTATGTTGACCCTAGGTCTTGAATAGGTCGGCGACCAGGGTGAGCTAGGTCAGTGACCAGGTGGCGACAGATGGTGGCCATTCGGTGATTAACAAAGACTGTTTGTAGCCAGGTGGCCTTGTATGAAAGGAATATAGGCCAGGTGGCTGTTCTGTACACTGACCGTATAATGACCCCTGTTGGAAAGGGTTTTAGCGGCTTTTCTTTAGCGGTGTTCCTTTGACCATGCACTGGCCCTCGTTTGAATTTGAATTTGTTTGCCGCGGCTCTTGACCTGAAGATAGCGGCTGGCTGGAACCACTAGTTATAATTTATTTAAAATTTATATTATTTTCTTCTTGTTATCACATTGCTATCACATTACATATATGTACACCCAACCAGTCTATAATTATTTTAGGACAACTAAATAAACATTCAAAAAGTTTCAAAGAATATTTTTTGTCAATTATGAATTCTGTGAATTGCAGTAAAAGAAAGTCGTGTGAGTGTTTCACAGAAGTTTATTTTGTTTTTAAATGATCAATAATGTTTTTATATTGTTTTTTATTTACTGACATTACTGCTGGTTGGTTGGTAGAAAAGCGAAATACGCAAGCAATTAAGGTAGAATAGCCATGTAATAATCTGTATAGTAGTTATAAATATCGTCACCAAAAAAGAAAGGGGTATAGGTGAAATGGGAGGAATAGGGTTGATTTCAATTTTATACACTAAATGTTTGGAACCAATTAAAGTTCAGGTATAAAAGCTTTTATTATTACTACCCTTTTTAATATTTGTTTTGCTTTACACACACACACGATATTACAAATTTCGCAATAGCGTTTTTTTTTTTTATTATTATTGTTGATTTATAAACATGTTTTTCTCATGTATTAATGATTAAGGTATGGCAGAGAAATCAATACTGATATTATTTTAGAAAAGGAATATTCATGTAGTTTAAAATAAATAATCTTCAGAGGTAGGATGGAACTATGAGAACTTGAATAAATCTATAACATTTCCAGTGTTCTAAGAGAGGAGCAGGATTAATTTAAACTGTCTAACGCTAAGTTATATCATCTCTTTTGAAGTTACGTTTAATATTTCATTTTATATATATATAAAACATAAAATATAGCTAAGAAATACGAGATAGAAATTCTATTAGCTTTAACTGATATTAGGTGTGCCGCCGGCGGGTGTTCCGTTATCAATTACTGCAATATTAATACGTTCGGAATAGAAACTTTTAACTGTAATTTCCCCAAGGATTGTGAAAAAGAAATACTTGCGACTAGAAAATACTGAATTCATTCAACACTGTCACTACTAAATAATTTAAAGAAAATTAAAAATTATTTTATTAGTTCTCACTAAATTCAATTATTTACAAAATGAAACTAAATTCAATATATTAATAAAAGCAAATTTTAATTTAAAATAACAATAATCAAACCTTGTAATATGGCAATTACTGTGCAATATAAAATCGAATCCATTAAAATATACCTGTAACAAAAAAAAAAATCATAAATTAATTAATATACATAAATAATTTCACATCATTAATTTTCATAAAAAATAATTAAACAGGATAAAACTAAATTAGAATTAAATATTATAGTTTATTCTTTGCTATATGATTAAAACAAAATACGAAGGATCGGGAATTTAAAAGTCCCTTTGTTCTTGGAATCTAGAGCGCAGTACTGTGTTTATTTTTTAATGTTCGATAAAGGATTGTAGTTTCAGTTTGCAAAGGAATAATAATGGCGCTGCATGTGTCTGGGACAACATTCAATCTGATTGATGTTTTAATTGGAAGAGTCAGCGGCATAGAACAGAATCTTGGTAGAAACCAACAAGGCTTAAAACAATGAGTTCTATAATAACCTGCTCAACTATGAAGATTTTATGTATCAAGAAAAACTGAAAATATCTTGGAAAATATTTTTTTTTAATCATTATTCCCAGGAGATAAAAAGAATTACATAAATTTTATTCAAATAAAAATCTGGTGTGAAACACTCCTGCTTCTTTTCGTGGTCATCGATCGGTTTCGGGCGTTCGCCCATCATCAGGATACTTTTTGTCAAACAGTGTGATAAGTGATAACATAGATTTGCAAAGAGCAAATTTAGTTGACACACCTTTACGTGTTGTGATGGATGCCAGAAATGATATCTATAAATATAATAAAATTATGATTTGAAAGAAAAATGCAAGTTGGTTGGCAAAAAGGGTAAAACCTAGGTAGAAGGCACCGTTACAGAAGAGGTCATAGAACTTTGTCTTTTTGCCCCTTCTCACAGGGGAGGATTTGAACTACGAAAGGAAAGAAAGCATTCTTTGAAGAGAGAGTATGAATTCTGCTTTTAAATAGCACAGTCTAGTTTGGACATTCAACCAGAACATTTGTATTCAAGGAATCGCTCTCTTAATAAGTTAATTCAAGATTCACAATTAATAATTACCTAGTAAATTTACTAATTTAATATATAGTTAAATTATTTATTTAAAAGCAATTCTTATCACTATTTCTAATACTACTATTTCTATCTTAAACATATATACACACAAATCCTTTACAAAACCGCTCGTGCTACAATACTTACAAACATACAACAACACATCACACCAACCATATTTCATGTATCAACTAAATTTGCCCTGTGCTGATCTTTGTTATCACACTGTTTGACAAAAAGCATCCTGACGGTGGGGGAACGCGTCCGAAACCGGACCACAAAAAGAAGCAGGCTATCATGGAAAATATCTCTGATGCTTTCCAGCTTTGCGGAACTAACCACAACAACTCACTCTATTTTTACTTAAAAATTTAGTGGATGAACCAATTTTGCTACTTTTTTGGTTCTCGTAGCATAGCTAGTAGGTGAATGTGATTACATTGCAGCCCAGAGAACAACGCCTCCATCAAAAATCTCAATAATGCTTGAAATTTAACATAAATTTACCCAGAATTCAAGTAATTTTTTTTTTTTTTTTAATAAAATGTGGTGCAGTTACGGTACAAAATTTGCTCAATTTTTGAAAACAAAATCATGAATATCTCAAGAAGTAACCTATTAAGTTGCACTTCTGGAATTCTTTAAACTTGCAATTCTACGAATCTTTATTAATCTCTGACTTAATAGAACTGAAATAATTGTAATTAGAGGAAGCTGAAGGCTCCGCCAAACTCCTCTAGAACATTGCAAAAATCAAGATTTCTTGGAATAATGTTTAAATAAAAGTTATGAGCTGATACAAGATTTACATAGCTAGTATGTGAACTTTAATGAAATGGCTTGATCCCGTTTGAATGCAAAAAATGGCGAAAAATTGAAAAAAAAAAAGAATAAAACATTTAGTAAAATGCATTTTCCGTTTATGAATTTTGTCCGAAACTTTATTGTCAAAAATCAACGATAATAAAAATATGGGCTTCTTACGATCTTTTCATTATGTTTTTTTTTAAACATAATTTTTAAATACGACAAACACACAAAATACACAGAGAAAGAAAAAAAAGACTATTCGCTGAAGAGGAAACTGTTGAGATCGTGAAGAAGGGGGGTTGTACTATATGGATATTTTAGTATAATATTGTATGTCTGTGTGCATGAATTAGGTCACTAAACAAGATGGCTGGGGAGGCCAGTGAATATTTAATTAGAAGAGAATAATCTCATACAACGGGATTAAGTTGGGCCCTCGTATCCGTCGTTCATGTATGAGTCTGTGCATGTAGTGGGGTTCCAGTTTTCCACTGTACACAAGTACTCATTATATGAATGACTGCCGCCGCCAAATAGACTACTAGTAAAGATAAAAGAACGCATGACACAGATTACAGACAATTTTTTGTTTTTCCTTAAAGAATCCCAAAAGCCAGAACGTTGCCCTTTATATATATACATCTACACTTCTATCCCATTACTAAAGCAACTAATACAAACACACATCACGATGCTGACCTAACACAGTAGGTTTCATCTTTTTTTTTAATTCCATTTCAAAAGTACCCAAACCACGAAGTAAGCTGGGTGAGTAATGTCCTACTCCTTTGTCTGACAAAACGCTTCTTCCCCACTTCTCTATAACGTTCGCTGTTGACTACTGTGATCCCCACCCGTGACACACACTACAACAACCAGCAGCACACATTGAGATGATATAAAAAAAAAAAAAAAAAAAAACACGCCCTGCACTATCATCATCACTTGGTACAAGAGAAGTCACACAGGCCCAATTAAAACTTGACCTAGATATACATAAACATTTTACCCCAAACATATATCCTATTACCTACCTAACCGGTCCCTAGTTCTTCCACACTATCTACCACACACGTTCTCACACAGATACACTGAGAAATATTTGGCTACAACAACCTGCCACTCTACTCCAAACTATATATATATATCAACACAATGTCTGCCCACAAATTATATCTTTCATTGTTTTTTTTTTTACCCCCACTCCCGCACGATCTTTTTATTTTTGTTCACTTTTTGTTACTTCCAGTTTCCCCTTTGTGGTGAACACTCATATTTTACTAGTGAAATGAAAAAGGGAAATATTACTATGGCACAAATTTTATCAAAAAATATTAAATGTTTTATATGATAAAACTAAAAATGAAATAAATGTGTTTAAACTATGGGGACCACTCCACTATTGGAGTTTTTCCACATCTTCACTGTTGGCTCCATTCTGAGAGAAATGACATTTATAAAATTGTTCCTCGACCTGTTTCTGACAGTAGTAGAACACTATTATTATTATTATTATTATTATTTCAATTTTACACTCATGCTGGATTATTGGAGCCCTCACTAGGACCACTCACACCAAAGACGAGAGCAAGGTACCCCATATACGCTAAGTGAACCTAGAAGCAACACTTAAAACTCGTATCAAGTTATCTTTTGGTCACAACAGAACGAGGCTCGCCTCCCTTTTTCTGTCAATCTAATCTAATCTACGCTTTGTTGAATGATTCCTTTTTCCAAGCAGAAGTTTAGGCTATTCTTTGCTCCATTTTGGATGAGCTGATATTTTTGTCTAAGGACACTTATACAGGCTGCTCAAAATTGGTTTTCAAAATCCTAGAAGACTTCCAGGAGTTAGTTATCCGTTTATTAATTCGGATACAAGGTAAAATGATGATGAAGAGACAGATAAGTTGGTTAAAAAAACCTTGATTGGCTATATGGTTCGAAATTAGCGTTCCCCTGGAAACATAAACATGATGTTTGAGATCTGGGCAGCTTGAAAGTATAATGTTCAGAAGAATTGTCTTTCTTCTTCCGCCTACAACTGGTGTCAAGGCGTTGGTTGCATAGCCTTCTCCATCAGTCCCTAGACTAAATCTTCTTTCTCCTTCATCTCCCAAATCCATACACTCTCTTCGAAACTTCGTTAAGGGCTTTATTTAGTTCCTTCTGATGCACACATTCCTGACTTTTTGTCCATTTTTGTTTTCCCCTCTAGTTTCCTCAAGTATGATCTCCAAAGCTTGGATCGCACTTTTCGTATTGGTCTATGACTCAATGGGATATGTAAAGAATCGACAGGAATATTATATTCCTGCTACTCTCTCATATATAGTACATTCGTCAACAAGATGACTGTACTCAAAAGTCCACCATGGGGCTGATAGTGAAGCCGGCTTTCACAAGCCCCTTTTAATTATGGGTGTAAAGTATAGCTTGCGTTGGCATGGTGAACCCTACGTAATACATGCCAAATCCTCAGCTTCAACTTGATAACACACTAAATCCAGATGATCTGCATCACAACGTGGAGCAAACTGTGCTTTTTCAAGTTAATAATTAATTCCAACATATACCTTATTAAATCGAGCAAGACTTTTGTGGATGGCGCGCCACTGAATGGCTGAACAGTCAAGGGTGACATAGCATGGATAAATGAATGAATGATGGACCTCTACTTATGAAACGTTTCTGCTCCAAACGTTTTCATTTTGTGGATAGCTTAAATACTGGCTTATGAATGCTCTGACTGTTAAATTCAACTTAGAAGAAAAAGATTTCTCCCTAACAAAGACGATCTTTAAATGTAGAAAAAATACAAAGTTCATAGACCTGTGGGAATCCTTTTTGTGCCATTTTTTGGGTTGTCCTGGTTTACTAAAAAAAAATTTGAAACGACATAAATTCAGTCAAGTTTTTACTCCGATAAACAAATTTTAACTTAAATTCGAATATTAATTTTTAACTGTCTGTGGTAACCAAAATTTTATTTTAATAAATCCATTATTTATTATTATCTCGTCAAAACTACTGCAGAAAGCATTGATATTTTGCAAGGATTTTGGATACCTGCGGATGATAACAACCCAACTCAAATAACGTGCTAAACACGTCCGAATAGATGATGTAAAACTTTGATTTAACGTTCCTGTCTAGAAATTCTAGTTTACAATCAAAAAGGCACACATATACAACAAGCGCGCGCGAAGGCTTATCTTGTTACTAGCAGTGAATTCGACATCTACATCGATTCACTTCTCAAATATTAATATTGTAACTCCTAAGTTTTGTACATCAATTTTACTTACAGTAAATATGCTAAGTAGGTGGCAGTGCAATAAAATTTTTTGACACTTTCGAAGGGAGATAATCTCACATAAACCTCCCTCCCTGAAACGTGTTAAAATTATATTAAGAAACTAAAATAAAAAACTTCTTTTTATGTAGTGAACAAATCAAATTCGAAGAAAATCATTATATCCATTTTTACAAAAGAATCATACAAAACTTAAGAAAAAAATTATATTCAAGTTTGGAGTTTATGCGTTTGTCTGTCGCTCTTGAGTTAATGCTGTTCACTGATGCGCACAAATTTCGTTAAGAGTATTACTTTTGAACTCTATAGGACTTCAAAAGCACACACCAAAATTCTGAGGAAAAATTAAGCATCATGTAACTACTACTCACTTTGGGATGACTCAATCAATTATCTGAACACATACGTACATACATCCTTTTCCTCTTTCTATTCTTATGTGCTTTTATTTATATTCTTTATTAGCTAACATATGATGGTACTGACATACTTTATGTTATTATTATTATTATTATATATGTTAAGTTATGAAAGCTATTATGCAAGCAAGGAAACATTACTCAATTATAAACTTGATAAGCATCTTATCACGATCATTACATGCAAACAAAAACATATTTGAAAAAAAAAATTCACTTATTGTGTTTTGCACAGAAAATGTTCTTATTTGTCTTTCAATTTCATTAATTCCAAAATCTATTTAAAATCATAGAAATTAAAAATATACTGAAAAAAAGGATGTAATGGATATTTTAAATTTAAATTCATTACAAATACCAAAAAAAACATGACAAATGTAATAATGTAATAAAAATATGCAGTTTAAAATTTCCATTAGCTAATTGTATCTGATTATTTAACCTGTAACAGGTATCTCAATATCTTACTACCAGTGATTGCGTAAATATTGACTGAAAACAAAATGCCACAACTAGTACGATAAAAACAATACATGAAATCAAGAATGGCATAAAGTGTTCCGAAATATGATTGTCTGCAGGGCGTAAGAAGCAGAGAGAGAAAAAGAGAAAAAAAAGGATTGAAGTTTAGCAGGACAATAGGTACACAGACCACGTCCCAAGCGTGCAGCATCTGGTGTATGTTTTCTTCAGGTTGTGTACGTGTAACGTTTAGAAATGCAAGATCTTGTACACACCTCTATTTCTTCTATGAAATTCCAGCACATAGTTAAAACTTTTTAGTTATCATACACATGTAATTTACACTATTGTAAGAACAATGATGGATTTTCCTTTTAATCAGCACCAATGTTTTCCTGGACGGTCCACTTATGCCCATAATCATTATTACATATTTATTCTTTATTTCTGATTTTAAGGTTCCCTTTTTTTCTTTTTGAACTTTAAAATCCACCTCTGAAAAAATATAAAACTACTAGTTCACAACGTTTTCTACAGACCACTATGTAATTAATATTATTAAATGAAAGCTTAATTATTATTATTATTATCCTATCTCGGGTGGGCCATATCCCGGCACTGCAGCCAACAGAGGCTTATTGTGCCACCCCCGATGGTTCCTAGTAGACAAACCCTCCCTCCTTAAGGAGTTTCAGGGCCTTCATCACCAGGTCGTTTTGAGCTACTATCTCCTCAGGTCGCAAAGTACCGAAGGTTGCATACCTCAATCTGATTATTGCTACGCAATCGAAAAACAGGTGGGAGGCCGTTTCCTCCTCTTCCTGACATAGTCTGCACAAGGGTTCCGCTCGAATGAGTCCTACCTTGTACAGATGTTTCCTGAACCTGCCATGACCCGTAAACAGTCCCGTCACCAGAGAAATCTGGCTCCTACTCAGACCAAGGGTCATTCGGGTTTTTCGTTTACACAGTCCTGGCATCATCCTTTTACTGTGTACAGCACCCGGGCTTCTCCTCCAGAGCTCTTCATGCTTACTGCGACCCCACTCTCTAATCGCTGCACGAATTGCTCCGCCAGTTATTCCAGGACCGGCTCTGGACCAATGAACGGAGTGTTAGCCCCGTTCCTGGCCAGTTGATCAGCTGTCTCATTACCCTCAACCCCTGCATGTCCAGGCACCCACAACAGCTGCACTTTGTTGTGCCTGGAGAGTCTCGACAATGCCTCTCGACATTCCTTAACCAGGGATGAGGTAGTTCTGTAAGCTTCTAAGGCTTTCAGTGCAGCCTGACTGTCCGAGCAGATGCATATGACCTTGCCCCTTGGGGCTCTACGCAGGTTCTCCTCGGCACAGACCTTAATAGCAAACACTTCAGCCTGGAATACAGTGGAACACCTGCCCAGCGGCCTCTCAATAGATACCTCTGGGCCCATTCCATACACTCCCGCTCCAGTTCCGCACTCCATCCTAGAGCCATCTGTAAACCACAGAGGCCCTGTCCGATAGAGTTTTTCAATGAAAGCTTTAAGTAATAACTTCCGGATAATCTTAATTGCGCAATTACATTTTGTACTTTTAATGAAAGTTTCTTGTCGATTAAATATTGAGGTACACAATTTAATGGTTGTAGTAGGTGGTAGTAAGGAGAAAATGAATGAAAATAGTAGTCTTGAATGAAAATGTAACATTATATCACTTAGTTTTAATATGTCCAATCTATGAATCGCTTCGTAATATAGAACCATTCAGCGTAATTCTGCAAGATTGTAATTACGATTATTTCAATTTACTGAATATAACTAACCATAAAGAAGCTCTGATATTGTACAGTTTTCTGTTTAGGATTTTAAAGATGAGGCATGCTGTGATGGGAAAGTGAATTATATATCTATATAAGTAAATTTAAATTTAGATTATTTTATCTCCTTTAATTTTTATATATATCAAAGGACAGCAATCTGAGTCGTGTATTTGTACTTAATTTCAGATTATTTCCATTTTGATTTTCCTTTATTACTGTTTATTATTATTTTTCTTCTAGTATGTCAAATTTAGTTTTTTTAATAATCAGAAGTATTTAATTGTTACTTTTACACAGATTATGTATTGTGTTTATATTTTGTGTGATTTATTTTGGCATTTGTATTGTTGTTCAACAACTCACCTTGTTCTTTAGTTCAACAACTCAACCTTTAGATCTTATAACAAGTATTAAATAAATAATAAATAAATAAATATAAAACTACTAGATCCCTACCTCCTCACTCTTCAGAAAGGATTGTGGCTTTTTGCCTCTGTCAAAAACCATAAAACATAACTTTAAATGCCACCACGTTACTAAAATATTCCTGAATTTTAAAAGAAGAGGGTATGTTATTCCTATGGCCTCACAACCATGTAAGGTCCATGTGGGATATCGAGGATTGTTCTTCAATTGATCTGTTCACTTAAGTCCCATTTAAAAAGTATAGGGTGAAAAAAAGAATTATAGAATTATGTTTAATGTAAGAAATTTTAACTTCGAAAGACCAGGAAACGCAATAACAGATGGAATTTGGATGCGTTCTCTCTCTCTGTTAGAAAAAGGTTGCATTATTGGGTAAATTGTATTCAGAGTAATTAGTGCTTGAGCTGAACGATAAGTTTAGTGCTTTTAAATATTTCCCAGTTAGGAGGTGGACTATCCCCTTCTTTAAGGATCATGGTGGGCTAGCCCGAGAATCACTTACTCAATCAGTTATCCACCTTTTACTCATAATTTTTTTAGGCACCACCTTCACTCATTACGAGATTAGATGTTTTATTTCGCTTAATTGTTCCGGCAACGTAACCTAGATCTTCCCACATCTCGCCTACTCTCAGGTACACTCGGCAGCCGTTGTAGGCCCGTCTTACTTACTTGTTCTGTACATTTCTGTCAATATGACTGTTGGTAGCTCCAATGGTTAATGTTTATCTTAACTTCTAGTTTCTTATCTTCTCGGCTCATCCGCAGACAGATTAAAAAAAAAACAAAGAACCCATTGACTCTTTCATATAAGGCCTTGCAGAGGATATTGATTTGGATAACCATTTTAATCCCACCCAGCGCCTAACCATCCGACAATAGCCATAAAATCCCAAAGAACTATCTAACGGCCCATACTAATCTAACCTAATACTGAACTTATTTTTAACAGAACCTATCAGAAGTTGTGTATCGGATTCACCTCACTTCCATAGTAAATGTAACCAAATGATGCACATAGAAAAACAACGAAGGCAGACAAGCAACAACTCATCACCAGACAGTAAGTAAGCTCATGTTGTTTTTAATAGCCATAATTTTAACATATTTAACATCTAAACTTAAGCTTCTTTATTCTCAAGATCATGAATGAATTTATAAGTTCTTGAAATCCTTTGTTTTCCAATTATGAGTATACATAACTTTTTGAGTACCTTTACTCGAATAATAAGAAACCACACCAAATTGCATCCTGCTCTGTGTCTCGTGGTGCTTCTAGGGTAATCTATATAAAAACTTTCCCATCTTGGGAAATTTGTGAATCTATCGGAGTGGATGAGGGAATGATGTGCCCTCACCAAACACACCATCCTTATCAGAACGTCCTGCTTCATCAGAGGGACACTGGCGAATAAAACATAGCAGACGAAATCTTTCAAAGGCTCCGTTTACACATTTATTAAACATTTTGACGTAGTCTGTAACAACCTCCTATTATTGAGACTTACAAACAAACCTACGCCCGTATCTATTTATTATAATAAAAAAACGTTTAAATATTTTATGGCGAACAAAATTCACACAAGTCTTATTTCTCTCATCAGCAATGTTGATTTCAAATAAATCATTTTTACTATATGAATAATGTATTAACTGTTAAATAACTTTCAACAAATCATCATAATCTGTCAACAATTCTGAAAGATAAATGTGCTTTAATGAGAGAATTTATTTAAGAACAATAATCATAATAAGTAGGGAAAGATCAAAGGAAAAAAGTGGATGGTCCAAATCAACAACATGTATAAGCCATTTTGTTTATTATGAGACCATATGTTTTAAGAAATAGTAATAACAGATGTTCACAACTCTGTAATAGGGTGAGAATGTCGTTGGATTTTTTTTTAATTTTTTTTTTTTAATATAAGGAGTATAAAAATAATTCTTGTTGCAATAATATAATCTATTAGACAGGGTTCATTGGGAATCTAACACAAATGGGAATTTATTTGTGGCTTGGTAATACTATGTTATATATATGTGTGTGTGTGTGTGTGTGGTTTTTTAGTTCCTTACCATCTTGGGATAGAGTTTCGTTCAAATTTCCGTCAACTACTACGACTTTATTCAATGTTTCAGGTTTTCACGAATTATTCTGGAAAAGGCCCTAACTATTTTCTCGAAATTTCCCATTCTAACTCTACTTTAAATTCAAATATTTTTCTATTCATTCAGATTTATTTTTAGTTGGTTTTTGAGGACCAGAAATGTTTAAGTTTTTTTTTGCAATTCGGTATAAAGTTTGGTTTTATCGATTTCCGGATACATCAAGAGACTACTGAAATTCCGACTACTGAAATTATTTAAAAAAACCTGATGATAAATAAATAAATAATTAATAAAATATTTAATAAAAAATAATTAATAAAAAACAATGACACGACTCCTCTCTTACTCCAATTAATATAATTTAATTAACAAATGTTCTGTAAAAATGCAACGTTTACAAAGTTCAATTGGGCTGGCCATAAAAGGTAGAACCCCTTTTTAACCGAGTTACCTCCATAACAAAACACTTCCCAAAATAGTGTGTAAACTGGTTTTGCTCTATTTAAATCTTGATTATTTATCACACTCTTTATCAAGACATCCTCCTAATGATGGGTGAACACCCGGAGACCGGTTGATGATCACAAAATAAAAACAGGCTTTCACGGAAAATATCTCTTAATACTTTAAACTGTAGATATTACAGAGTTCAAATATAATTAACATTACCGGAGACGAATTACTACTTCAGTAGCCTATCGTGAAATAAGATGGCAAATATATTTTGTTAACTAAATTCTCAGAAAGTTATTTCGATGGAACCAACAAAATTTAAATGAAGTTTTTGTTAGTTTAAGAAATGAAGACTTTCGAGGTTTTTAAGAAAGTGCCAATGGTATTTAATGTGGATAGTTGTCGACTTTTCAAGAGGACATTGAATCTTCTATTTGTACTTGTGTGTGTGTGTGTGTGTGTGTGTGTGTGTGCGTGCGTGTGTGTGTGTGTCGCAAACAATTTAGCAAGAGTACCTCTCTCTAGCTGTTGTTACATCCCTTTGCTAACAACACACCAGAGAAGAACAGAGTAGACCGCAAACCATGTTCATGCAGCCTTGCCGGTAGTGTTATACCCACCCTCTCTTCACTCCCAAAAGCTGGCCACACCCATAACATCATCAAACTTGTAATTGAATTCCTTGCGTCAGAGTATACTAGCTTTTAGAGGGGATGAGAGGGTGAAACTCACTCTCTCTCGCCCCCAACTATAGAGGGCGTACGGCCGCTCTTCAAGTTTTTGTACAGCTTCCATACTTCACCCTAAACATTTCACAACTCCCACCACCACTACCACAACGTACTGCACAGCAACAACCTGCCCCACTACCGTCTTCCAGCAGCACATCATCCCCAAACCATTCTTACTCTTTCAAAGTTCACACAAACTAAAAACCAACGTATCTGTGATGTTCGACCAAGTCTCGTCCTTTCTTACTTTCATATCTTGTGTAAACCACACTTTATTAATTTCGTTCAGGAGTATCCTGTCACAACTCTCCCACTATCACTGATACTGGCTGCTCTTCTAGTCACTGAAGTTAACTTACTTTTGCCTTGCTGAACTGAGAAGAAAAATATTTTTACCTAGGACTCTCTTCCGCACATATCTGTACTTTTCTTGTATGCTCGCTTCAGAACTGGAAGATCGAGAAGACTCTATAGATCTTTATAATTTTATATTTTACACACACATATTTCAAAGCGGCCACCTTGCAGTGCTATCACAACAGGTTTGGTTAGTCATTAGCAAGCAAGGCTACAGGGAAATAGAATATGCCATAGATAAAATTTGCGGTTTATTAGTGTGGTTGTATTAGTTTATTATATTATCAGCTTTGGCAATAAAGAAGACTTTTTTTGCTAATAATGTAGAAATGACAACTATCCCATATTGAAATACTAACGAGCAACTTTAAAGCCTGCATTCCTCAAGTCGTAGAGACAAAAAAAAAAAAAAATTATTTTAATAAAAATAAATTGTACCAATTTAATAAATGAAGCGTTAAAGTTTTAGAAAACGTCAGGGAATTTCATATCTGTGATGTCTCACAAAAATAGTGGAGATGAACAACGTAAGGGCATTTATTGTTAACTACAAATGCTTTACATAAATAGTAACTAGTGAGTGGAATTACAGTAACAAGCAGTTTAATCCGAATGTTTATGGTCGAATTTTAAAAGCAAGAAATGAAGAAGAATGTAAGATTACTGAAGACCAAGCAGGTTTCAGAGTTCTAAGATCACGTACTGATCATAATATTTTTTCACCACTCTCTAGTTGTTAGAAGGAAGTTAGCACTTGATCAAGAGGCGCATTTGTGGAATTCCAAAAAGCTTATGATTCGATGCTGCTAAAAAACTTCAGTACGTGCTGGAGTTGAATGGCATAAGTAAAGAACTCATAAGTGCTATCTAGAGAACCTATATAATGAAGTGAATAAATTAAGTTTGGCAGCGATTGTTTGGTTTGAAGCAAGAGGGTTGCCTTTCTTCTCTCTTGTTTTATATCTTTATTGAAAAGGCATTAAAAGACTGGAAGAGGATATGCCATGAAATAGGAATAAGAATACACGAAGGAAGTTGCTTTATTAGCATCCTACAGTTTGCGAATGAGCAAATTGTGATCGCATCAGCTGCATGATATGTAAATTGGTTGAAACTTATTCCGCTTAGGTTGGAAGTCAACAGAACCAAAACAGAATATAATACGCTGTCCAAAATTTAAATACCTTGGGTTGATCCAACATTTCGCCAAGTTTCTCCCGTTAAGAACATACAAATGAAAATAAACCAAAAAAGTACAAAAATGTCAGCATGTCTACCAAAAAAAAAAAAATTTACACAGCTGCTTTCTGGTGAGCAACTCTTTATGCTTGCGACAATAAAAAGAAAATGGCACGGAAGCTCTTAGCCCTAGAAATAAATTCCTCTAGGAGAAGTTGCGGTGTTTCTTGATTGCAACGAATTCCAACGACCAAATAAGGCATTGCGTGCATGTAGAGAAAAATCTGTTGATCTCAATTAAAACAAGAAGATTACTCTGGTACTGTCATGTAAAGAGAATGTATAATATGAGCGATGGTCGAGAGAAATGTTAAGACTACAAGGCCAAATGTGCAAGAGGAAGTCCCAACTAAGAGATGAATGGAGGATTTCCAGGAAAGAATGGGGGAATGAGGTTCACGAAAGGAAGGATTGGAAGGAGAAAAAATCCACCATATGACCCCTATTAATTGGGGGGTGAGGTCGTTGAGGGTGAAAAAAAAACATTATTTAAGGAGTAAGCTGATAAACAGCAGGAATAAAATTAAGACTTTAAACGTAATTTACAGCTCGACGAAGTTTACTTTTCTGAAGATCTGAATCATGGTAGAAGGATGAGTGGTTGCTCGTGTTCAAAAGTAATATATATTAGGCAAAATATATGACCAGTTTCCGAAAGGGCGACTTTCAGAGCACAGTAGGGAACTGCAAGGCTTAATCAAGGTATCCATCATGGCCAGGTGGATTAAACTAAACGATTTAAGATGGACGAGGAAAAGAGATCTTCATAAGGCTATTAAATATATGTTTAATTTCCAACTTTTATTCGTAAACAGAAAGACAAATAATAGTTTATAGCTGAAAACGATCAAACATACACAAAGAAGAACTAGTTTGCTGAGTTTTGAAAACCAATAAATATGGAAAAAATGGAAGCTGAAGTTGGAAAGAAAAATAAACTCATGAGAGGTATACCTAGGTGTACCACCTACCACATATTTGAAGATAAATAATAACTGGGCTACGTGTTGAGTAAACTAACAACACAACACTTTCTCGCCCCATACGACTTTCTAGCAATAAATAACAAACTTTTTTTCTTTATGACCTAACATTTTAATTAAACTACTTTTTGTATCTGAATAAAGAAATGCCCAGGGCTAATATCCCTCAATAAGCTCAAAATCATAAAATAACGTTATCAATTATTGTGCCTGGTACCGCAGAACTGGAAAGCATCAGAAGATATTTTTCCATGTAGCCTGCTTCTTTTTGTGGTGATCGACCGGTTTCTGGCGTTCGCCCATCATCAGGATGTTTTTGTCAAAACAATAAGATAACAGAGACTTGCTCAGAGCAAACTTAGTTGATATATTTTGTTCAGTGCAAGTCTATGTTATCACACTGTCTTGACAAAAACATCCTGATGATGGGCGAACGCCCGAAACCAGTCGATGAACACAAAAAGAAGCAGGCTACCACGGAAAATATTTCTGATAAGTTGTCAATGTTTCTTTTCAGCACAAGTATGTAATTTTCATGTCTTTGTCAGAAGAAGCGATAAAATTACAAATTTACTAAAAGAATGAGGCTGCTCTTTACTAAAATACAAGCATCCAAAAAGCAAGTAAATATTAACCAATTGATTAAAATTCTATTCTATAAAAATTATTTACAAATAAAGATCGTTGATAGTTTAATTCTGAAACTGGGTGTAAATTTGTTAGTTAAAACAAGATGTAGATGTTAGTATCTACATCACGACTTTGAAAAATGAACAAATATAAAGTACACTCAACCACCAACATTCACACAATACACACCTAAGCGTGCAGTAACTTGGGTTTTAGCTTACTGATAGGCAAACTTTAGTTCATCCCATCCACTCACCCACACACGTACACATTTAGTAACATTTATTCATTACGCTGCACCTACACTAATTACGCACCCTACATTCTGTGTACAAACACAAACATTAATAAGGAAGCCACAATAATTCTTTCAGATCGTACAGTTTTTTTTTGCTTTATAACCATTATCACCTCTATCTACATCCAATAACAATGTCAACAACTTTGCCAACAACCGTGGGATATAAACGGAAACGTTGAAAGTAAAACGGCATATGTTTATATCAACAAACATTTTTTTAAACATTTACATCATTTCTCTTATAACAAGTTTAAAACTCCTTGCAACCATGGAATATACTTATATGGATAAGGAATTGCGGACAAATCTCAAATACTTATTTTGAATACTATATTCCCAGCTTTACCTCACATTTAGCGGCGCTACTAAAAGCTTACCTTATGGCTTCAATTCCGGTATCTTCATCTCAGATTGATTTCTCTTACTCCAAGTAAAAGGAAGATATTTGTGATTGTATCAAATTTGGAAATTCGAGTTTTCTCCGGGAAATACATGTTTTAAGTTATCCTGAGTCGAATAAAACGTGTGTGTGCGCGCTCGAAATCTCAAGAATGAAAAGACGCTCTTAGTTATTTTGCTTTAAGTACTCTAACCACCTGCATCTGACATACAAAAGTTTCAGGCAAAATCCATTTGAAATATTTTTCTGGGAAAATTGAATTTTGGGGGTGTTCTGGGGGAACAGTAGCATTTAACTTTCCTCTAAAGTACCACTTCGATACAATGTATAACACTGCCACCTTACTTACTTACTTACTCCCTGGCTCTACAGGTCTTGATGACCCTTGGCCTTCCGAGTAACTTCTCTCCATTTCTCTCTGTCCTGCTTCTCATTCTTCCAATTGCGGACACCTAGCTTCTTCGCATCCTTCTCTACCTCATCTCGCCATCTGCTTCTCGGTCTTCCCTTTTTCCTCTTGCCACTGAAATTGTCTTCCAGCATTCTTTTCTGTAACCTATCACCTCCCATTCTGGCTACATGGCCTGCCCATCTAAGCCTAATTGCTTTTATACAATTTACAAGATTTTCGTTTTTTAAAAACCCCTCAATCTCCGCATTGCTTCTTATTCTCCATAGACCATCCACTTTTTTTGCGCCGTAAATTCTTCTAATAACGTTTCTTTCAAACACCTTCAACTTGTGACAATCGTCTTTTGACAAGGTCCAAGTTTCAGCGCCATAAGTAACTACGGGTCTTATTAGAGACTTATATATCTTTAGTTTGGTTGTTTTAGATAACAACTGGGATTTGAGGAGTTTAAAATTAGCAAAGTAGGCTCTATTTCCAGCCATAATCCTGTTCTCAATTTCACGACTTATCTCATTTCTATTATTTAGAGAAGAACCCAGATATACAAAGCTCGGCACAGTTTCGAAGGTGAAGTCTAGGATCTGCATGCTGTTTAAAGATCTTCTACTTTCTGATGCTGACATTTTTAGGCATTTTGTCTTTGTTTCATTAATAATAAGACCAATCTTAGAGCCACCTCTGACAATGATTTCAAATGCTTCTTTCAGCGCTGCACCACTTCTGGCGACAAGAACCAAATCATCCGCATAGGCGCAAAGTTGCCAAGTTTTATTGATGATTGTTCCATTTTTGGTTGCATCTTTAACCACATCATGTAATGCAACATTGAACAAAGTAGCTGACAAGGCATCCCCTTGCCGCACGCCAGACTGAACTTCAAACGCTTTGCCTACTTTATTTCCAATCATAACTTTCGAGGAAGCTTCATCCATGGTCATACGGATTAGGTTTATTAATTTCTGAGGAATTCCATTCTTCTGTAGGATTCTCAACAGAACAGACCTCTTAATACTGTCGAATGCCTGCTTATAATCAATAAATGGGATGTGGAGATCAATACCGTATTCATATGCCTTTTCCATCGCTTGCCGGAGCACAAAGATTTGGTCTATAGTACCTCTGCCAACCCTAAATCCACATTGATAATCCCCTAATATCTCTTCCGTGTACTTAGTAAGTTTTCTGAGGATTATGTAAGGAACACTGCCACCTATTTAATGTTAATGTAGATTAGAACAAACCACTATTAGAACTTTAAATATGAAAAACTAGATTTACTGGAAATGCAATTTTACAAATATAAAAAGTTTTTGAGTTTTTTTTTTTTTTTTTTTTTTTGGAATTTTCTCGAAAACGATCAAATGGATTTCCTCTAAACATAGAATAGTAACTGCACAGATTTTAATAAATTGATCACATTATAGTCGAAATGATTTTTTTGTAGGTTATAGCCAAATTTTGAAATTTTATTATATACTCGCGCTTCAACTACCTGCGTAAGTATATACTTAACTTGTCCTTAATACCTTCATATTTAATTTTAATACAAATGAGTAAATTTTAATTTATAATGAAAATTTGTCATTTTGTATGTAATTGTATGGATGAGAGGGTGCTTAACACTAATTTAAAAGGTGTTTGTATCTGCTCGGACAGCCAGGCTGCGTGGAAGGCGCTTCTTGTGTCTTCACTTCCAGATTGGTGTCGGAATGTTCTAAAAGACTGAAAGATCTTTCTTCATTGAAGGATGTGCTTCTGGTCTGGGTTCCAGGTCATATGGGAATCTTTGGGAATGAGGAGGTGGATAGTTTGCCAAATTACGTGCCTCTCTCCCTTTCATTGGTCCAGAGCCTGCTGTTGGTGTGTCTTCTGGCACATGTTTGACGGGCTTTCAGACGTGGATGACCTCACAGCACTCATCCATAAGGATGAGTGCAGTGGGTTGTCGGCAGTCTAAAATGCTCATTGGGGCCCGGACGGAGCTTTGAGTAGCGGGGTCCGATGTCTTTCACGGACTTCCCTCAGGCATCTGGTTGGATTCCTCACTGGGCATTGTGGTTTAAGGAGACATCTCTATACAATGGGACTCATGCCTGACCCCTTTTGTAGAGTTTGTGAGACGGAGGAGGAAACACCCTTGCATCTGATGATGGATTGTTTGGGCTGTGAGGAGATTAGGTTTAGGACCTTCGGCCGGAATAGGATATCGGTAGAGGATCTTAGGCTGTGTCCTTTTAAGGTTTTGGTCCGATTTGTTCGGCCTGTGGTGAAACTTTAGATGGTTAAAACCTGGGCATGGATTTTCGTTCTAGTTCCAGTGGTTGTTATTCTTTAGGGGTAGCTATATGGGCCCTGGGAGGCTTTGGATAGCGTAGGGTTTGCCCTCCCCTTCTGTGAATAATAATAATGTAATTTTATACATATACACTGTCCATTAAATTTTTTCACATACCCAAATAATTGAAATGTTTGTGATATTAGCTCAAAATCTGAGAACGTAGTAGAATCGACTGAATCTTGAGAGAACGTCTTCTTCTTTTTACTTTAATTAATTTAGTTTAAAATATCAAGTACGGTATTTGTAGTAGTACTGTCTTCATAAATAAAAAATAGTCCGTAAAAAACACCCCGCACGTTTCCAAGAACATTTATTCCATTTAAGTCTCACCAAAAACCAAATTTGCGGTTTCTGGAAGATGTCATTTTAATCCACAAATAATAAGTCATTATAATTTCTTCCACTGGATAATATTCAGGTGCTAAGGATTCCAAGTTTAAAGAAAATCAGATTAAAAAAAACAAAAATTGCAACTTTTCGGAAATTTGCTCAACAAGATCTCTTAAAATTTTGTATACTTGAAATTCCAACCGCAAATATATTTTAAAGTGTTATAAGGAATTATTGCACTGCGATCTGAAAGTCTACTGTGCCCCGCGGGACTTCTCAGTGCACTGCCGGCCTCTAAAGCAGGGTTCTCCACAGCTGCAGACAACAACGGCCATTACCGGACAGTGAGCTGTAGGGGGCTCCTAGGAAGAGAAAATCTAAGGAATCGAATCTAAGACCTCCGCGTTGCTAGTCCAGCGCGCTACTAATCCCTTCCTTCTCCCTTGGCTTACGCCAATTAATTAGGGACGGAGACCTTAGTTCGTGTACTGTATTTGTCCTTGTCTGTAAAGTGTACAGTATATGTTGTTAAAGTGTACTCGGTACTGTTATGACGAATTGCATAGAGTACTGAGCTGTCGTAACCAGTGTGGTCGCTGTTCCCCAAGTAATAGCATGCAACAGATACCTCTTGCGGGCAGAACTATAAATATATAAATAGATAATTTTTTCTTAATCATTTTTCTGAAAAGACTGTTTTTAAGTGAACTGAGGCGCTAGATTTATCTTTCTAGATTGCCCAAGAAGTTATATCATATGACGCGGCCATAGGGGGGAGTCGACCACCACAATTTAGTCACATAACCAACGCCATATCAATAGTAGCCATATCTATCGTAGTTATAAATAACTAAACGTTTAGTAAAAATGCAAAGTTTTAAGGAAGGTTAAAGAAAAGAATTAAAATTGTAATAATGCAATTTAGGGGAAAATCGTGCGAGTGTTTCATACCAAGGAATTTATTAAAGGAAGTGGGGAAGAGGCGGGATATCAGAGATAGAAATTGGGAAAAAAAAGGTTCCTGCGTGCAAAAAGAAAAAAGTCACAGATCTTTGTGTGTGTGTGTGTGTGTGTGTGTGTGTGTGTGTGTGTGTGTGTGTGTGTGTATATATACGTTCGTATGTAAAGACTAAATAAAAGCAGTATATCTTTTTCAACTAAGGTAGGTGGACGTCGTTTAGGGTCCAACCGTTTGGCCACTCATTTTGAACAATTCAACCAGGACAATAGAGGTCTCTTTTTTTTTAAGTTTTTTCCGTTCTTTTCTTCTTCTTTTTTTTTTTAAATGTTTTTCGTCCTTATTCATCTATCAACTACACTATACTAGATTTTTTTATGTTATTTGTAACTGTTTTCTGTGTGTTTTTACAGCTGAAAGTAATTATCATAAAATATATTCAACACATAATTAACGAGATTGCTCATATAACCATTACCAAATAGAAATTTTAAATTTTAATAGGTTCAATTCATTATGAAAAACAATGTAAGTCACTGTTCTTTTAGTATTTTTTAGTACTACTGAAAACAGTCTTCTCATTAGGCCGAAACGACTTGTTCTTTCGTAAATAAAACTTCGAGAAATTGTTACTAACGTGTTTTTAGTACTCTATATTTTACTCAAAAACTAAAGAAACTTCAAATTCCTTTATGATACACTTGACAATCTGTCAATATATTTATTCTCCTTCCCACAAATAGTTTTTTGCAATTCTTTCAACAACGCCTCAACAATTTTCTTTTGAGATAATTATATATATTGTATCTGCACATTTCCAAAATAACTCAAGTTCATTTAAAAACATATATAAGGAATATTGATTTGTGAGGGAGGGGACTTTGGGAGAGCAGTGGTTGACTTCCGATTTCTCCTTTAATTCACTATTTCAAAAAAACGTATTTTACAAAGTGGGCTGTAATGACATGGCAAAGTCATAGCAATGTCAAACCTTCACAACAGATAACAAAGAAAGAATAATTTACAACTAGTGGCCTAGCCAGCTGCCTGACTTCAAGACAAGGCCGCGGGCAAACAAACAAACCAAGGGTAAATACCCTTACATCAAAGCAAGCACCGCTAAGGCTGGCCACTGACCTAAATCGGTAGCCAGCTGCTGTCATCAAAGCAAGCACCGCTAAGGCTGGCCACTGACCTAAATCGGTGGTCACCAAATTAACCAAGGTCGCACACTAGGGCAGATGTCTTGGTGTGAGTGTGGCCAACACTAATATATAAACTTCGCCCGATTGGAAGAGGGGATGATTATACGATTATACTTAAGTACGTCTTCATATACGAGCAGCAGTTTACGCGTCCCTATACAGATTTTATTTATACTTATTATTACCTTAGTTGTGCATCTTAGTTCATTTATCTTAATCATTCTAATTTATTAATCTTAATCTTCTATTTATTTCTAAGTATTCCTTGTTAATAGTTACCATTTTTTACGTTTAAATTATTGTTCAAATACAGTCTATTTTTATAAAATCCGTGTTAATAATTCGAGCACTAACTTGCAAAAATCTCTAAACTAACTTCCGCCCTCTTCAAGACATCTACTACTTACCTCAGGAATCACATTGAACGATTCCTCTACATCTTGTAGTATCACGGTGGGATCAGATCGTCCAATAAACGATTCCACTACAGGGCCTACAAATGAATTGTGTCCATAAATTGAGATTCCATTTTAATTAATAAAATGTTACACTGCTGATTAAATAACTAAAATAATTTAACTGCAAAAATATATTGTGTTAAAATATTAACTTATTATTTGAAATCCAAATAAACTTTTTAATGAAAAAATATTCTTTACGGATAGTTTAAAACAAAATACTTCAAAATATTCATTTTTACGTTGTCCCTGTAAGTTGAAGAGGAAGAAGAGATGAAAGGTCCCTTTGCCAGACTCTAGGAAGTAATAGAGATTTATATTCATTCTGAGATTTATATAAGGTCAACTTAATGTCTTATCTGTTTTCTTTTATTGCGGTTGACCCAAACATATTTCAAGAGAGGTTTCCATTTTTCCAACAAAACCCATTAAATTTATTGCTGTAAATATATTGGAATATTAAAAAGCAACAACCATATCTACCTCTGGAAAAGTATGCTTACAATAAAAAGGCAAAGAGCGTATTTTATTTAAATATTTATTTAAATATAAAAGCTATTACAAATATATACTAATAGCATGTTATGCTTTTCTATTGACAATGTAATTACGAAATGTAAATTTATCTCGTCAGCTTATCTAGCACACAAAGCGGCCGCCTAAGATGTTACCACAGAGGTCCCTTCCACTTAGTTTCGTTAGACTTGTATAAATAAACAATCCAATGAAATTACTAAGTCTTTAGAGGGGGTGGGGCTGTGCTATATTTATCTATACAGAATAATAAGTATACCGTATATTTGTGCAGACGATCAATATATATACATATATACATATAATATACAGCAATTTTTTTGTATACATTTAGTGCTGCAATATCAATTAATTCACGCAAAATAAACACAATTCAGCATTATTGAGCATTCCCCCAGCTTTTATTCCCAATTAATTTTTGCGTAATTACAGATATTTACCAAATTTGTATGAATGCATAAACTGGGCGGCATCCATTGGACTCAAGGTTTCAGTTTTCATAAAAGATCATGTGATTCACACAATCAATTGGGGATGATCACTTTTTTAAAAATCCAGAAAAATGACTCTGGATAAGCAATGAAAACAATATTAATCCAATAAACAAATCCCTGGAATGGTATAATGTGTAATATAGGAGTTGAACTTTCTTTCAAATATCAAAAAAAGGACTAAAAAGTACGGTCAAAATCAGTTGGCTTGGAAAGAACCCACTTGTGTCCGTTATTTTCTCAAAAACTGGGTTAATGATTTTCTTTGTAACTTGATATCTTATCCTCATCACCAATATAAACCAACACATGTAAAGGACCTTTCTACTCCTATTAACAACAATTTTCGACAAAACTGAAAAAAAATCCAGACCATTCAAAAAGAGTTTTCGTAAGTAAGTGGCTTTAGTTTCTTGTTTTTCTCATCCATTTCACCAAAATACTGCTCATTTGACGCCACAATTATTCATCATCTTTAGAGTGATCTGTGTCCTACTCTTGATTGTTTCCATTTCTTCCTTCACTTCCCACCGTTGATCACCATTCCAATATAATCTTCGGACATAATCTTCATAAATCTTTTTCACATGGCTGCTCAACCATTTCAGGAATTTTCTTTTAACTCTCAGCGTCATTTTACTTATCCTTTTTCTTGTGATAATGGTGAAGGCATACATTGCTTAGCACACATGGTAGGTATTATGTGAATATGATTACATTGTAGTCCAGAAGACAGCGCCTAAACTAAAACCGCAAAAACATTTGAAATCAAACGTTATAAATTCTTTAGAATCACCGAAATCAATTTTATTTTTTTCAAAAAAATAATCAAATATTTCAAACGAAAGTGGGAGATTTATAGATAGATACATATAATAACTTCGTATTATACACATTACAACAAGTGTTGTGATCTTCACAATTAATTGTACAGTGCATTCATTTAAAAATGAAAATAATAATAAAAATAGTGGCGCTAATATGGCCTGCGATGCCGATGCGCTAAAAAAAAAAAATAAAAAAAAGCAAACGGCAAATAATAACAAGAATAAAATTAATGACATTCTGTTGGATACCAAAAATGAAAACGTTAA
This sequence comes from Triatoma infestans, assembly GCA_011037195.1. Taxonomy (NCBI): domain Eukaryota; kingdom Metazoa; phylum Arthropoda; class Insecta; order Hemiptera; family Reduviidae; genus Triatoma; species Triatoma infestans. Next base: position 25,464 of record JAAEAF010009790.1, read on the forward strand.
AGTAAATACAATAATCACATATAAAATACCAAATTAAAATAAGATAAAAAATAGCAAAATAATATCTTTCTCATATTATTAAAATAAATAAATAATAAATTCTTGAAAATAATACAAGATAATATCTATTCACTTTTAGCTAAATTAGGAAATTATCTTTAAGCTATCTTAAACTACAACTACAGCTATTTTAAGCTACAACTGATTAACTCATTAAAGCAGAATGATTTTAATTTTCATTTTTTCCTTAGATTTAAGAAATATTATTCGAATCTACAGATAATAGAAGTAGGCTTATAAAAAAACTCCTAAATTCAAAATATTTAAACGCATGGTGAACTGGTGGCTCCAGTTGTTAGCGATGGACACGGACAGACTATCTGGACTCTGCTACCTCAGACTGATTGATTTTGACGCCATATCTCTCCCTTTCAATTGGTTTTCACAGTTAAAACAATATTTATCAATTTCTAAGCTTTTGATCATCTTTCTAACCAATCGAAATTTACTTTCTGTTAAATCTTGCAAAAATGACATGTGGTATCAAAGTTTTTAAAACCACTGATGTTGACTTTGTCATTAATAGCTGTTTTAACCGGAATTCATATATTGGTCAGTCACTTGGGGGGTCAAGAAAATTATCTATCTTTAAATTGTGAGATGGAGTAGCTTAGAGGAGCCGTAGCTCAAATCCGTTTGTCTGGATTCATATTCTGTAGAATTCTTTTCAGACATAAAAACAATTATTTCTTTCCTAATTAGTTCTGATTACTTTGTAGTGGCGACCACCCTGATGATTTATCCCATTATCTATTTCAATGCCCCATGTTCTTAACGCAAAGAAATGAAATATCTAATTACATTTATTAAGGAAGTTGTTTCGCCTGATGGGAACTTTGTAAATTACTTTCAAAATATAGACTTGAAGAAAGAAAATTAATGCTTTGTTCAAAAATCTGGGGAAGTCCATAAAAGTAAGAAATTCACCAGAATGAAAAGAAAACATATAATGTTAAAAGTTACTGATGCTAAATAAACTTGTAAGTTAAATATTACTACAAATCTTCTTGTTTAGTTTTACTATAACCTTTAATTTTCCAATTGAACTGTAGACATAAAAATAATATATATATCCTTTTATTTAATTTTAACTTTCTCTTACTCCTAGTAAGTATTGTAATCGTGACAAATTTTTGATATCGAGTTTTCACCGGAAATATCCGTTTTGAGGGCCCCTGAGTGCAAAAAAGTGGTTTTTAGCAAATGGGATAGTGTGTGTGTGTGTGTTTTATGTATGTGAACAGCATAGCTCAAAAACGAAAAACCATAGAAAGTTCAAACTTGATATTCCGTTTAGATATCACCATGGGATCTGACAGTAGGTCAGCGGTCAAAATTCCTCACCGGAAGAATCACTTTACGAAATTTTTTTTTTTTTACTATTTGCAATATTTTCCAAAATGGCTCCGACGATTTTCTTTAAACTTGGATATCAACTTCACATACAAAGATCTACAATTTCTATTTGAAACATTTTTCCGGAAAAATACATTTAAGGGCACTTTTAGGGGAGGGGTGGGGTTAGTGTATTGTACAATTCTACAATACAAACGAAATTAATTACAAATAAATAGATGGCCAAATTCCGTGTTTCAAGAAAATTAGTAAACCGGAAGTACATTTTTACTGAACTTTTTTTTTTTTTCAGTTTTCGACGAACTCCAACGAATTTCATCAAATTTGGTACACAAACTATAAAATTTGTCAATTACAACTTTGAAAACTAGAGTAAGGGAATGTTGTGTGAGTGTTTCACACCAGATTTTTTTTTTCTTTTTGCTTTTGTCTCTAGTTATTGAGAAGCATTTTCTGCTATTAATAATTTTTAGTTTTCTTACTGTAACTTTTATTTTATTTTATTTTTTAATTATTATTTCATTTTTTTTTTATATTTATGATGTTTTTTTTTATAAAAACGATCTGTTTTTGTATACGCTTCCTTGTCCATTGCCATAGAAATAATGTAAATTTTCTAGTGCAATAAATAAATATCTTATAAAAACACTCAAAAGACATTTATTCAGTAAAAAAATCGCCTTCCCACGTGTACGGGTCACTGATTTTGTTTCAAATTTAGAATTCTATCAATGTTTTAAATGCATCTCAATATTATTCATAGTGGACAGAACTTCCAATTGCTTCACTGCATTGAATTGTCATTAGAAAAAAAACATAAAACCTATGAAGTAACCAATTTTTTCCTGGAATAATGGTTTAAATATAAAACTGATGAAGACATTGATAAATGTAGATGGCGCATGCGAAGTTTAAACAAAATATGTCTGGAATCATTTTTGACAAAATCGCGAAAAAAAAATCATAAGGCGCACTTCCGGTAGGTGGATTATGACGGTAATCTTCTTGTCAGGTGCTGCTGTACGTGATCGGAATATTAAGTTTGACGCTATCTGTGATTTTTCGTTTTTGACATTATTTTTTTTCAAATACGGTCGTTCAAAATAGATTTCTGGATACCTTTTTTTGTTTTTTTGCTAAACTTTTTAATCCCTCTAATTGCAGTAAGAGAAATAAACAAAAAAACAAAATTTTTTTTAACAACAATTTTTGTAATAATGCCAACTTAATAAATATATGTCCAAAATATTATATAAAGTAGAGAAGATTTGCGAACATAATTGAATAATGAAATATAACTATGTAATCTCACAGGATTATGGAAGAGGGATGAATGAAGAGAATGATGGTTGGGTAGTGAAATGAAGAAGGTGAAGCTGCAATTTATATATCAGGAGAGGGGTGGAAGAGAGGAAGGGATAGAGAGAGAGAGAGGAGTGGAGAGACGCTGACTTGATCTCTAGGCTTATTGTTCCCAAACATCTTCAACAATGTTATGGTGAGGAAGATACATGGGCGGGAGGCAAGCTAAGCTTTCTTTTGTCTTCTGTCAAGTGTGCTCCATCATCGTCTCTGTGTAGGCAGCAAAGTCTGCTGCTGCTGCTTGAGAGCACCAGCACACTGTGTGCCGGCTTGAAGATCCACTCTCTCCATCTCACTTGCCGCCGCCACTCATCTACTGCATCTCCTTTGTTGAAACCTCCCTTCGTCTTTCTCAATATTAGTGACTATTCGCCGCGCCTACACACGTTGTAGTAGACATTCACAAACTTCCTTTATACATTTTGTGCACATACACAAAGTCACTCCACCCCATTCACTCAGTTTTACTGCTAGCCAGGGAATCTATACTACTATTGGCTCTCTCTTGTAAAGTCCTTAGTAGATGTAAATAGAAAAACTTTTTTTCTTTGCTTTTGTTGAATTTTTCCTTTTAACAAAACTTCTTTTGGGCTATTTTTCTAGTAAAGTTAGTGAAACGCCAAATTTTGGCAAAGAATAACTAAAAACTAATTATGCTAGAGGATAAAACTAGTTTTTATTAATTCATTAATACATTAATAGTTAAAACATCAGACAACAGGTACTGACTAACTCAATTCCAGGACCTTCTGGCTGATAGGTATCTTATAAATAATAGAATAACTTCTGTCATTTCCAAGTTAACACCAATTTCCTAAAACGACTCAGATCTTTCCAACTCGTTCCAAATCTTATCTGTAATCATTTTTGACAGTCCTCCTATAATGCCCCAATATAGTTGCAACTCTGTTAATCCTTTGTAATAATAAAGCTAGCTTTGTATAATAATAATTATATTTTTGTTGGGTATTGACAGGATTTATTTAGCCAAACGACGCTTCACTTAAAACCTAACACTTTTGTTTCGTTTAGTATTTTCCTATACTGTTAAAAGGAAACGGGGGATTTGATGCACCTGGTCAAACTTGTCGCCTGATTGCCTTTCTGTGCAACGTTCAAGCATTCGAATGAAACTAACAGGTATCCATCCATAAGTTCTAATTCTCAAGGAAAACATTTTACTGACAGATCTTTTCAAGTAACCAGAAGAGCATACATGGTACACTCTTTTCTCCTTATTATTTATTATGCTCCAAGATATATAAGGATGGAATATTTTTTGCAGATGAGACCAAAACTCATTTAAAACGGAATTAGATACAAAAAAGAAGCAACTAGTAAAAGTTTCGTATAATGATGAAGGTAAGGCTCACTACAGTTTATTCAAAAGAGGGAGGGAGACGATGTGCAAACATAAAGAAATGTTAAGGAAATGTTAAGGAAATGTTGTGCAGTGCGATATTGAAGAGACGATGAACAGCAGACCATTAACATATTGTAACGTTTTTCCTTCTAAACTAGCTACTGCAACTAGTTTTAAGTGGGTTTGTATAGATAAAATACTTTAAATTTCAATAAAGAAAACACCAATTTATTGTTATACACAATAAATACAAAATACAACACTTAATAATAATTACTTCACAGTTTAAACCACAAAAGTTCACTTTGTTCACTTTTTATACACTTTTCACAAACTAATGACTTCGTTTGTAACTGGAAAACTCTTCAACTCTCTGCGGTCCCACTATTTATACCGGTGCAGAATCTTCTAGAACTTCCTTGATTTTTCTACAAAGAACTAGAGCGCGTCGCCAGCGCTTCCTAGTGGCCACTAAGAGAACTTGAAGTTCTTACTTCTTCTCCTAGATGGCACGACTGGCTGCGTTACAATATATTGGAAACGATCGAATGTAGAATCCATAAATTTGAGCGCATTTATTGATTGAGAGACAGCAAAGCGAGATTACCAAATAGAAAGGGGGTAAACCGCACCCCGAATGTCTATACACAACCAAAGAAGAAATCAATAAGATTTTGAAAGAAAAACAGTTCTCACCCAAACCCATTCTGGAAACAGTGAAAAAAGCGAATATATCTTTTACAATTGAATTACTTCCTTGAAGTGTAATAAATAAAAAATATATCGCTCACATTTCAAAAGGGCGACCTTAGCGTTGCTGAATGAAGACCAACATTTAAGAAAGCTTGGAATCTGGTAAGAATAGTCAAGGCTCTTTGTAGTTAGGTATAGTAGAATAAGGTCGGGTGAATCGTGGATGGAAAGAGGCGGAACAGTGAATGGAATATGACCCATTCAGTTGGTATATCATTTACAGAGTAGTGCATCCTTTAGATAAAGCTGTCCAAAATAGGGAATATGGGCAATGATCAGCTGATAGATTCCAATATGAGAAAACATTTATAAACTCCCTATATTATTTAATACTTAATTTATTAAAGTGGACATACTAAGCCTGCCTGAAAAATAGGCATTACTTTGGGTTTACTAGGTATTTTTTATTTTATTTTAGTAAAACTTGTAACTTATATATTGGAATTTAGCAGGATATTTGGTTTAAGGATGTGGTATCTGTGAGGAGGTTCAGTTTTTTATAACTAGGGGTAGATTAGTAATAAGAACTTCTTCTTGTTTTCACCACTTTTATTTATTCACTCATTGAACTAGAAGAAGATGTTTATGGCTAATAATGTCATCTTCAGTTAGTATTTACATTTAGGTTCATGTCAACAGTTATTGAAAAGAAAAAAAAAAAAAAATTAAATCTGTTCTTTGGCAAAACAGTCTTGTAACACTATTTAACATACAATAACATGTAGATAGTCTAGAAAACGTTTATACAAAACAAGAGAGGAGTTTTATAAAACGAATAATTCAAAGCAAAAAACACATTCACAACATAAAAACCATCAATAACTGGAAAAAGACGCTACATATTTCACAATCGGTTTGTTCTGTTAATAGAATGTCAAAGAATATACAATTGAAAAATCTGTCGAGTGGAATACAGCTCTGATGACTGATTTAAAAAAAAAAAACGGGAAGGTTGTGCAAGGTTATTTTACAATGTTTTGAAAATATGTATAAAAAAAAAAAAAAAAAATCTGGTGTGAACCACTCACACAACTTTCTCTTACTACAGTTCTCAAAATTATAATTCGACAAGTTTTATAGTTTGTGTACCAAATTTAATGAAATTCGTCGAAAACTAAAAAAACTGTTCAGTAAAAGCGCACTTCCGGTTTACAAATTTTCTTGAAACTCGAAATTTTGGCCACCTATTCATTTCTAATTAAGTTTGTTTGGATGATAGAATTGTATAATCAATAATGTGGGCAGGTTTAGGGAAAAAACATAACCCTACCCCTCCCCTAAAAGTGCCCTTAAATGAATTTTCCCAGAGAAATGTTACAAATAAATGTTGTAGATCTTTGTATGTGTAGTTTATAAGTTTCAAGAAAATCATCGAAGCCATTTTTGAGAAAATCGCAAAAAATGAAAAAAATATTTAGTAAAATGGTAAAGAAATAAATGCACTTCCACTTATCCGATTTTTTTTCAAATTCGGAATTTCAACAACATATTAATTCTAAATAACATTATTTACATGACAGAATTGTCTAATAAACTGAAATAGCACTTTAGATGGAATCCTAACCCCACCACTTCCCCAAAAGTGCCCTTAAATGAATTTTCCCAGAGAAATGTTTCAAATAAAAGTTGTAGCTCTTTGTATGTGTAGTTGATATACCAAGTTTAAAGAAAATTGTCGGAGTTATTTTTGAGAAAATTGCAAAAAAGTAAAAAAAAAAACTAGTAAAGTGGTACTTCCGGTTGAGGAATTTTAACAGATAACGTACTGTCAGATCCCATGGTTGTACCTAATCTCAAGTTTCAACTTTCTGCGGTTTTTCGTTTTTGAGCTGTGCTGTTCACATATATACATACACACACACGCGCGGACCATTTGCTAAAAACCACTTTTTTGTACTCAGGGCCCTAAAAACGGATATTTCCGGTGAACTCGATATCGAAAATTTGGCACGGTTACAATACTTCCTCTTACTAGGAGTAAGAGAAAGTAAAATGATATGTTGTTTCAAAACATAATAAAACGACCTTGCATTAATAACCTTCTTCCCCCCCTTTTTTTTATTTTATTAATATCAACAATAAACAAAGTTTTATCTTTAAAAACACTTACATACACAAAGCTACATAGAATCTCATATGAATTTTAACTAATTCGTAATATAGAAGATTTTAAAAAAACTATTAAGAGTAATCAAATAATTAATTCACAGTTATACTTTCTCTAATGGAATTAATTGACAATTATAAAAATAATGTAAGGTCTATTTGGACATACTAAGGCCAACTCAATACTTGTAATACAGATGTGATATATTTTTAGGTCCCAAATGCACAAAAGAAGAGATGAAGGCAGTGATAATGGCGAAAAGAAATTAGCTGAAAGGAAAAAGGTATTCAATCTCATAAATAAATTCAACCTTAATACCAAGTACTCCCACAGCCAGTTCCATCAAATAAATCTCTCGCTCTTTTTTATTTATATTTTTTTCTTTACTTTATTTTTACAAAACTTCCAAGAGATACAATTCTCTAAAAAAAACTCTCGGACACTATCTACCACACGTTTACTTATTATATCAGTTTCAATTAGTATACTATTTCAGGAAAAATCGATTTTGAAGCATTTTTGAAGGAACTGCATCATCTTTCCTTTAAAATGTGAAAAACCATACAATCTATGTAAGTGCACTACATAATCAGCATTATAAAATTAAGGTACATACATTAATTAAGCACTGCTACGTTTAACTTGAGTGCGACCGTTATAGTATAGATTTCCGAGTTTTGGGGAATTTTCCGAAAACAGTTTCAGATGGAATACAAACTGCACCTGAGCGCAAAAATGAACCTTTCATTTTCAATTCGTACATTTTCCGGAAAACGTTGATTTTAAGTCATGTTAGGAATAATATATTGGTGACAGCTCCTTTTTTTTTTTTAACTATGTATTTTTAAAGATTTACTAATTAAAAAGTTGGCGGACGTCCATGATGCATAGTTTCAATACACCTTCAACTTCGATGCAGAGGTGAACGAATGCAATGCGCGCCTGAACTTAGATCCTGAATGCATTGACGACAAGGTAAAGAAAATAAGGCAGACACTGAGAGAAAGGTCATTCGAAGAATGGTCCCAAAGCAAATGGCATGGCCCAATCAGGGTAAGTCATTTTAAAGATAACCCGAAGGAAAATAAATTTGTATACGATAAGAAGCAGCTTCTTTCGGGTTCTGAATGGACCAATGCATTGAAACTCAATGTAAATTACGCGCCCCCCCGTGCGAGGCTTACCTGGAAATGCCGGTGTGTATGGAGAGACTATTGGACCACTCTGTCGCAGAAGCAACAGAGAGACTGGAAACACACCAGCATATGTGCTGGGAAGCTGTCCCGCATAATATGCTCCCCATTACGCGTCGTCTTCACAGGGTAAAACACCTAAACATGGACCTTCTCAAGAAAAAGGAGATATATGGAGTGGACATATGGAGGAGGTATATGGAGTGGACACCCAGCGGATAACCAGGTACGCTGACATAATTGCATTCAGGGCTCAAAGTGCGCTTTGAGTGAAACGACCTAGAGCAGGCTACAAAGGTACACGACGAGAAGAAGGCCATATACGAAAGGTGCACTACTCTCTATAAAGAAAAGTTCAGAGAGCGGTTCGGGGAAAGGGAATATGTGGTCCGTGGACTTTGGTTCGGAGCCCGTGTAACTGTCCCGCAGGCAACTTGGGACTTCCTCGAAGGTTTGGGCATTGAACAGACACATCTGACTTTTCCTAGCAGAATCAATCATTATCGATTCTCTAGGAATAATTAATCACCACATATAAGTATCAACAACTTTTCTACCGCTTAAGCAATGTCGTTGAGACTGATTATCAAGCTATGTGCTTAGCAACTCAACGTAGTTGAGCAGCCTCACTTTTGTTTTATAAAGTGCATCCTCCATCTTCCGCACGCTTCCTACCTAAACAGATCATCTTCAGCCCTCATTGAATCTTCAGCTTTCATTGGTGGTCTATCTGCCGCATGATTATCACGCGATTGTATCCCCGGTTCGAGTCTAGGCAGCGCTACCCTTAAATTTTATCGTTCCATATGATCCTTTACCGGTGATGTTACACTGTTTATTGTAATGAGAGAACACAGACCGCCATTGCATTAGGACGAACTTTAAAAAAAAAAAAAAAAAAAATCTGACAAAAAGACAAAATTTTCTGAAACCTTCAAATTTCACTCATTTGTCCAAACATACATTTAATAAGAGATAGTGCGAGGACAAGCACCAACCTTACCAACCCAGGCAAACTGGAGGGGAGAAGTGGACCATATTGTTGTCCAGAAGAGTGCTCCAAATAACGTTTACTGAAGAGCGCTCCAAATAACATTAACTTTAACTCCTGGTGTGGGTGGGTGAATTACGAAAGGTGAAATGTGGACTAGAATGAACAATTATCAAACAATTTGATTATATAGACTAACTGCTCAGCATCATATTTATTTATCTATACTATTTTACGATCATTCAGCTCGTATTTCATAATTTCTTGTCAGTAACTATTTCACAGTAGCCCACAGCTGACACAATGTTCTTTCGCTTTGTTATAAATAAATAAATAAAATAGTAAGACAGTATGGGTAATTAATTATCAAAGTAAATCTCCTTAAAAAAAAAAAAACGTAGTTTAAGTTACACATCCCCACCACATGTTGGATGTTTTCATTTTTAAAGGGAACAATATGCCACTTTAAAGACCGAAACATGTGTTTTCCCACTCAGGTAGGTATCAACACTGTTTTTAACCTAGTTTAAGTCCTAACAACAACAATTTTTTTTAAAACCAATGTATCAACTAAATTTGCTCTATGCAAGTCTATGTTATCATACTGTTTGACAAAAAAAAACATCCTGATGATGGGCGAATACTGAAACCAGTCGATGACCACAAAAAAGAAGCAGGCTATCATGGAAAATATCACTCTGATGATTAACTTAACTCCATATAATATTTAAAATTTAACCTCACAACACATTACACACAACTATTTGAAATGAATCTTTTTTTGGAACAATATTTAAATAACAATTATTTTTAAATAACCAAGTTTAAAGAAAAACGTTATAACTAGTTGTTTTCGAATAAATTGTAAAAAAACTTTAAAAAAAGAAACCTATTCTGTAAACACTTTCGGTTAATCGATTTTCTTACAATTTTATATTCTAGCAATGCTTGTAATATATATTTATATTATGTAGGTGGGTTAACATCGTAATAGTATTTTAGATATTTATATATATTTGTAAATAGTATAAAAAATTTGAAGAAAAACAGCTGGAAGCCGTTGTCGAGAAAATCACAAAAAAATGTCGGAAAGAAAAAAAATTCAGTAAAGCGCCACTTTTTGGTGGATGGATTTTGGCAGAAAATTTCGCGTCTGATGCCGTCCCTTCGCTAATAACATTTTTTTCCGGAAACTTCCGGAAACCTCAAAACATTTATTTCCAATGAAAACTCAAATTTCTAAAATTTGATACGATCGCAAAACTTTCTCTGACTGGTTCTTTTCAGTAAGAGAATGTAAAAATGCTTTTGGAGCTGGCAGGATTCTCCATCATATACTTTATCTTTCTAAAACTATCTGAACTTTGGAACAACAACATTAATTACTTCTTTATATTATTCAAATGACAAAAAAACAACTGCATATTGTATTGTGCCTCTCTTGTTGACAAATCGTTTAAAGTAAAACAAGTAGCTCCCTCTGTATTACAGGATACAAACACTAAAGAAAAAGGAACCATTGGCCTAATGGTTTCACAGCCTTCCCCTTTTTCGTCTCTTATGTAGATTGATAATTCCCTTGACAAACTAGGGTGGAGTAGTAGATAAATCTTAAACTGAATTTAGAGAGACAGTATGAAGAAGAAGAAGAAGGGTTGCTATGCATACAGAATAACAACAGTTAAGTCCCTTTTCAAAAGAGCTTAAGCAAGAGAACAGTAGTTAAGAGACTTGGGTATCTTCACAAAACAAGCCTTAATCTCTTGACAGCCAAGCCACTAAGATAGAATCAGCAAAAAAAAAAAATAAGAAAAACTGCTCCAAGATCGGCTAATGGGTTGAATAAATCACTGACTATATCTTTTCATGAAATTAACGTCGAATAAAACATACAAAATCTCCTGGGAATGAGCATGTTGCCCCGTTATATATAGGATGGTTCTATTAGCTGAACATCTGAAATGTGGAAGGAAGGTAGTGTAGCTAGGAGAGGTGGGTGTGCTAATGGGATATTTCCTAGGATGACAGCAGGGTGACTAAAATGAGAAGAGATAGCTCTACTGCTAACCCTCCTCCTCATCTTTAGTTCTTCTTCTTCATCCAATCATATATTCTCTTTCTCTTTGGTACAGTTGCAGGAAACACTGATTATGAGTCTCAAGAGACACTTTGCGGACACTGTGCATAGCCACCATCTCTTTCCTACCACTTCAGCCACCTCATCCTCTACCCAACTAACACTAGCCATTAGTTCAAGATCAATATCTGCACCCACTTTCATGAATAATTTACCGGAAAGGAATTGCTTCTGCCCATTTGTTATTGGGACTTCCTCTTCTTGGCTTTTAAGAAAGGGTTCCATCGCAGATATTAAAAGGCAAGTTTTAAGATTTTTTTTTTTTTTTTTAACCAGAAGAAAAAAACAGTGACTATTCTTTTATTTAAACTAAACGTTGAATTTTTGCTTAAAAGATTTTAAAGGAATTCTATAATAACACGTAAATTAAATTAACCTCTTTCATTAAATTAAATTTTAAAAAAATGAAATTATGTCGTCAATTTCGTAATAAGCACCTTCCAAATCTGTTGGATTTTGTTTCGGTACGAACCGATAGCACTTCATATAAAGCTTTCTCAAATCCAAGAAGCAGCACTTGTAGTTTCTTCTGGCATTATTCGTGTTTAGACGAATGTTAAAACTAATAATGAGCTGGAAAGCGAAACTGTAGACATTAAAAGTTAATTAGGATAGGATTGATAGATAAACCATCCTCGCTTAAATATTTTGAAAGAAACGGTAACCAATTACGCCATAAAAAGTTTAGTTATTCCGGTAAACAGCCAGCAAACTTGGAATTTACTTTATATGTCATTCTTCTTGTTTTTGTTATTGATTGAAGGGATATACTTGAGCTCAACGCAATCCAAGACCATCTGGATTCATGTCGAATCCCCAAAGCCTGGGGAGCAGTGCATTGCCAGCCTACGAAAAAATGTTTAGGCCGTTTACATCGAGTATTGTAATAACTAAATCCTCATATTGATGGCCCCCCGTTTTTATAAACATGCGAAATCAAGTTTGGAAGTTGTGACTTTCCCTTTTAAGTCAGCTTGGCTGACATATTAAAAAAAAAAAACCATTCTTTTTGAAGAAACATAAAAATCTCTTTTAAAAAAAAACATCTTTTTCATTCTCTAGAATAAACTGTAGAAAATGGCGACCGTTAACGAAGCATAAAGCAACTCCACAATTCAGTTATTCAATAGCCAGAACATTTCATTTTATATTTAGCGACATGTAGAGAGGACCTTTTGCAAATGCGATTGGTAAAATAAAACAGGACATCCAGTCTGCTATTCAATGGTATATTCATTATATCAAATATATATATAAAATATAAAAACCTAAATGCATAAGGAAGTCTTATTAAACATTTCTAAGATTGTACACGACAGTATTAATATCTCCCTCCCACGACTCCTTCATTCATTTACTAAAACTTTGATTATGCTCGCACAATCGTGGTGAATTATGCAAAAAAGCAAAATAGTGGTGAACGTTTAAACATTGAAATCTCTATTAACTGTAAACAAATTAAATTCCTCCTAAAGTGAAGTAATAAATACGGATTTTGTTCAAAAATTGGATTCCGAAAAAGTGGTAAAAACAATCATTTCTCGTTAGTTTTTCAAAGCAATCTAAAGTGCAATTGCAACATAAATTGAAATGTACATCTCTTTAGCCTTCTAACCCGACAAAGACTCCCAAACAAAAAAACACTGTTATCCACATTTTAGCCAACCATCACCTTTTTTTTTTGGCAGGGGGCGCTATATAACCAGGGTAAGGAGAAGATTTTGTTTGGGAACGAACCAATAGCATTTTGCAATTTTTATCACTTTCTATCCCCGGATTCCATAATCTAAATGCATAGTAGCTATGGATTCACAATTTTATTTACTATATTGAAATCAGCCACAGCCGCATACAAACAAGAATCGAATCTGGATTTCTTGTAACAAAGGCCCCAGCAACGCGGAGGATCCACGTTCGAGTCCAGCTGCTGCTCTTATATTTTTTTTTTCCGCCACGAGCCTTTTACATGTCACTGTCCGGTGATGGCAGTGTTGTATGTAACGGAGTACACAGTCCGGAGAGCACAGACCGGCAATGTACTGAGAATGCCCCGATTTTTGAATGGCTATATGGGCACAGACGGGCTTTGGGTAGCATAGGGCTTTGTTCCTCCTCACAGACAATACAAAAAAAAAATCTGGTGTGAAACACTCATACAACTTTCCTTACTCCTGTTCTCAAAATTATAATTGACAAATTTATAGTTTGTGTACCAAATTTAATGAAAACTGAAAAAACTGTTCAGTAAAAGCGCACTTCCGGTTAACTAATTTCCTTAACTTCGAATATTGGCCATCTATTTATTTCTAATTAATTTTCTTTGGATGGCAGAATTGTATAATCAACTATGATACCACTTTAGAGAAAGCTCTAACCCCACCCCCAACCATAAAAAAGTGCCCTTAAATGAATTTTTCCAGAGAAATGTTTTATATAAAAGTAGTCGATTTTTGTATATTTAGTTTATATAAGAAGTTTCAAAAAAATCGTTGGAACCATTCTTAAGAACGCGAAAAAGTGAAAAAAAAATCATTTAGTAAAGTGGTAAAGTAAACGCACTTCCGGTTATCCGATTTTTTTCAATCTCGGAATTTCAAACAACATATTCAATTGTAATTAACATTATTTAGATGACAGAATTGTGAAATAAACTGAAATAATACTTTAGAGGAAAATCTAAGCCTGCCCCAACCCCAAAAGTGCCCTTAAATGAATTTTCCAAGAGAAATGTTTTGAATAAAAGTTGTAGCTCTTTGTATGGTAATTGATATAACAACTTTGAAGAAAATTGTCGGAGCCATTTTTGAGTAAAACGCAAAAAAGTAAAAAAAAAAAACTAACTAGTAGAGTGGTACTTCCGGTTGAGGAATTTTGCCAGATAACATACTGTCAGATCCCATGTTGATACCTAAACGGAATATTGTAATGGAATCGTTTGTTGTGATTCCTGACGTAGTAGATGTCTTGAAGAGGGCGGAAGTTAGTTGAGAGATTTTGGAAGTTAGAGCTCGAATTATTAATACGGATTTTATAAAAATAAACTGTATTTTAACAATAATTTCAACGTAATATAGGGTAACTAATAACAACAAAATACTTAGGAATAAAATAGAAGATAGATAACTAATAAATTAGACTGATAAAATAAACGAACTAAGATGCACTACTAAAAGATAATAAGTTTAAATAAAACTGTATATAGACGCGTAAACTGCTGCTCGTGTATATAGACGTGCTCGTATAGTCGTATATGATATAATGATCCTCTCGTTGTATATGATAGAGTTTATATATTGGTGTTGGCCACACTCACACCAAGACATCTGTCCTAGTGTGCGACCTTCGTAGTTTGGTGACGTTATTTAGGTCAGTGGCCAACCTTATCGGTGCTTGCTTTTGATGTAAAGTATTGAAAAGGGCTTTGTTGTTTGTATGGCCGGCATTGTCTTGAAGACGGCGGCTAGGTCGCTGGTTATAAATTATTCTTTTATTACTGCCAGCCTTTGTGAAGATAGCAGCTGGCTGGAACCACTTTGACATTGCAATGACTTTCCATGTCATTACAATATCAAGTTTGAACTTTCTACGATTTTTCTGATATTTCCGGTGAAAACTAGATATCGAAAATTTGACACGATTACAATACCTTACGAGGAGTAAGAGAAAGAAAAAAAAACTTATGATGTTACAAGATTAATCCGCTGGAAGATATATTCTTTTGATTAATAAATGATCAACAAATTATATAAAGTTTTGGGCATATTATCTGGAATCAGACACAGTCATAAAAAAAATGAGGATTTATCAACACTGCCAGAAATATACCACGAAGACAATAATTATTGTTGTGGGTGGAACCGCAGATAATGACAAACAATTTCCTCTCTATCTCTATAGTTAAGTTCCCTCTTTGATGGAAATATTTTACTAAAAATATTCTTAAAGATTTACATACACCCAACCAATCTTCCCACTTATGTAAATTGAACAGTCTTAAAAATCGAACTATTGGTGCAAAAAAAAAAAAATATAATAATATTTTTATAGTAACTGTAAAATACAGCACAATAAATAAAACCAATGTAGATAAATTCAAGCGTTCATTTTTATTTATTATAGAACAAAAAATAAATAAATAAATGTGACAATTTATCTCAATTTTTACTGTTGCAATAAATAAAGTTCTATTTCTAAAATTGCTACATAAAATATCATAAAAATAAAATCACAAATATTTATTTTCATTTAGAACAGAGATATTTTAACAAAATTTAAAAAAAAAAAATCTGGTGTGAAACACTCAAAACGACTTTCCCTTATTCCCAGGGTATGTCCACACTGGTGCAACTTTTCTTTCAAGAGAGGCATGCGTATACCTCATGGAAGTTGAATGGGCCTTTATTTTCATGACGTAACTATAGCGCACGTGAATCCAACTACTTGGATTTTCGTTCAATATTCTATGCGTCTTGCGGATCTCGCTACGTGTTGTGTGATATTTTTATAGGTTATATATTATGTTATTAATTTTAAATATTATTTAATTATTATTTTAATAATAATTTTATTAGTAATGATATTATTAATTATTATTATTATTGTTCACAGAAGGGGAGGGGGCAAACCCTACGCTATCCACCAAAGCCTCCCAGGTCCCCCATATAGCTACCCCTAAAGAATAACAACCACTGGGGGACCAGGTCGAAAATCCAGGCCCAGGTTTAAACCATCCAAGTTTTACCACAGACCGAATAAATCGGACCAAAACCTTAAAAGGACACAGCTTAAGATCCTCTATCGATATCCTATTCCGGCCGAAGGTCCTAAAAACCTAATCTCTTCACAACCTAAACAATTCGTCATCAGATGCATGGGTGTTTCCTCCTCCATTCCTCACAAACTCTACCAAAAGGGTCAGGCATGAGTCCCATTGTATAGAGATGTCTCCTTAAACCACAATGCCCAGTGAGGAACCCAACCAGATGCCTGAGGGAGGTCCGTGAAACACATCGGACCCCGCTACTCAAAGCTCCGCCCGGACCCCCAATGAGCATTTTAGACTGCCGACAACCCACTGCCCTCATCCATAAGGATGAGTGCTGTGAGGTCATCCATGTCTGAAAGCCTGATAAACATGTGCCAGAAGACACACCAACAGCAGGCTCTGGACCAATGAAAGGGAGAGAGGCACCTAATTTGGCAAACCTATCCACCTCCTCATTCCCAAAGATTCCCATATGACCTGGAACCCAGACCAGAAGCACATCCTTTAATGAAGAAAGATCTTCCAGTCTTTTAGAACATTCCAACACCAATCTGGAAGTGAAGACACACGAATTAAGCGCCTTCAACGCAGCCTGGCTGTCCGAGCAGATACAAACACCTTTTAAATTAGTGTTACGCACCCTCTCATCCAAAATACAGCAAAGAATTGCATAAACCTCAGCCTGGAAAACGGTGGCCCACTCACCAAGAGGCGCTACCAAATGATCTCCCGTCTCAAAATAGACGGCAGCCCAGACCTACCATCCATCCTGGAACCGTCCGTGTAGCATCGGAGATAATTCTCAGGAATCACACCAGACGGACCCAGGGTTAACCAATCTTCCCTAGAAGGCAACCTAACCCTGTAGGAATGACCAAAGACAAAAGTCTTCAAATTCCTATCAGAAGGGAAACCTGTAATGGGAATCCTTAAAAGCATCTCACGATAAATGGTAGAATGACCATATCGCTTACCCTGCCAAAAACCTGCCTGTTTAATTCTATAACAGGCTTTCATTGCCTGGTTTTTCACCTCCACAAAGAGAGGTGAAATCCCTAACAAAGTCTCCATAGATGCGGTCGGTGTAGTCCGAAACGCACCAGTCACCGCCAGACAAGCCAAACAATGATATTATTAAACTATTATTTATTATTAATTAATAATATCTCCGACAGCAGATTTCTGATTATGTTTGTAAATCAAGAGACACTTGATTTTATAGAAGATTAATCGTCTTCAAACAGTTTTGTGGGATGTAAATTCAAAATTATATATGCCAACAAAAGTGCGAGAAGTGATGCTTGTTCCGTGGTACTTGTTGTAGAGGTCTCACATACCATTATCACTGGAAGTAACTTCTCTGCATGTGCCTTAAATAACTTCACCAGTGCTTTCATCCTCGTGATCAAA